>CM075505.1:10405000-10447500 GCA_037950675.1 Hypophthalmichthys molitrix
CTTTGGATCTGAGTGGGATGTCAAGGTCTACATTTTTGCCCCTAGATAATTACCCATCATGCATGAGAGACGGTACTATGCTTTGGGAAATGCATATGTGTGTCCCAAAAATAGATTTGCCCTAAAAGCGACAAAATAAATGCAGGCTCTCTTAGAACATAAGAGGTCTTAATATTTTTTTTTTTAATCATATTCTAGGATTGTTGTGATGATGATTATGGATGTTGAGAAACTGACATAATTTAATGAAATTGATGACAAACCAAGGTATATACAAACATGATTCCTGGCCTATAACTACTAGATGACTACTAGTACTACAATTCAAACCTGTTCTGGGCCACATTTCCCAATATCAATGTCACAGTTGGTGGCAGAAAGGAAGAGTAGTTGAGGCAAGATCTAACTGCAGCAGTCACTTTTAATAACAATTCAAACAAAATTAAAGTTGCAAGCAGCGATGAAAGGGCCCTCGCACCCGGGCTCACCGCCATCCGGTGGCCTTAGGAAAACTGTGCACAGTGGGCGATATTCATTTAAGAGGATAAATAGAGGATAAATATGGCAAAGTCATTTTGATGCACCACAGTTCCTGCTGCCAGCAGGTGGTGCATTGACTATAACTGAATATTGGCATGTCTTCAGGCTAGAACTATTATCAAACATGTGAAGTTTGGGGCAGATCGGACATTGTATGCCTGAGTTACAACAACTTCCTGTTTCATTGAATTAATAGCATGCTTTAGTACTTAGATAAGTGTTTTGATAACATTTTTCTAGCATGTTGCTAGCCTGTTTAACACTTGCTGGCACATTTTAATATGCTGTTAGGAGTCCATAACAGTGTTAAACATGTCACTTCCTGTTACCAGCAGGTGGCGCTATGACTATAACTGAATATGGGCATGGGCATGTGTTCAGGACAGGACTCTTATCAAGCGTGTGAAGTTTGGGGCAGATCGGGCATTGTTCGCTTTAGTTACAGCACCTTCCTGTTTCATGGCGAAACATCGAAATTTTGTCAGGCCACCAGGAACACGCCCTTCAACAAAAACTCAAGATCTTTGCAATTTAGAAACTATAGGAGTTTGTTAAAGTACGACACCTGAAAATGGCAAAAACTGCACAAAAATCTGACTTCCTGTTGTGTTTACGAATTCGACATTACATGTATGCAGGGCTTAACATTTTTCTTTAGGAACACAGTCAAATTTAGGAGCACTTTCTGATCAATAACAGATTTTTAACAATTAACTTTCCCATTACAGGGCAATATTTTCCCCTTTAAATTAATTTCCACAGGCATTTTTAACATTATAAAGAGCTTTTTTTTTTTAATCTTAATAAATGTATTCATCATACTTCATCAATTTCTTAAATAAAATAGAAAGTTTCTTTTTAAATGTTAAATAAATTCGGTTCGAACAATAAGACCCAATCAGACTGTTACCTATCAAAATAAATCATCAAAAAAAAAACAAAAAAAAAAAATCCATCTTTGCACTGTAGAAGTGGCACAGAAGCTCCATCTGAAATGGTATTATTTAGACACATTTACATAGACTGCTTAATGCAGCTCATTGGTAAATATTGTATAAATGTTTTTAAATATATTTTTTTGAATTTAGAAATATGTAAAAAATTAAACTTTAAAAGTTTGATATTTTAAGTAAAAACAGTCTATGTAAAGTGTAAATATGAAAATAAATGTATTTATTCATTCAGGAATTACCATTGCTTGGAGATCCGCAATAGTTCTGATGTGGCTTTGTTTGAAACGGTTTTCACGAAATAGAGCAAAAACAGACATTATTGGTATGTAGCCCTGGTATGATATTTCGTGGCTTTAATCGCATACATTAACACTTCGCCAAGTGTTGCACGATTTAACGCGTATCTAGTATGTTTGGTACTTCGTGGCATATTGAAATGTGTTTCTGGGTGTGAATTATAGTGTAAAGCATGCCATTTCCTGTCGGCAGCAGGTGGCGCTATGGCTAACTGAATATTGGCATATACATATCTTCAGGAGAGGACTCACATCACACATGAGAAGCTTGGGGCAGATCGGATACTGTATGCCTAGTTACAACAGCTTCCTCTTTCATGGCGAAACATCAGACTTTGCCACGGACACGCCCTTCAGTGAAAACTCAAGATCGTCGCAATATAACATCACTAAGGCCTTAAGATTAGACTGACCATTTATGATGTGGTTCTGGTTAAATGTCTATGAGGAGTTGATCACAGTGTAAAACATGCCATTTTGTGTTGCCCGCAGGTGGCGCTATGACTGTCACTGAATATTGCCATGTAGATGTCTTCGTGCTAGGACTCTAATAAAACGTGAAGTTTGGGGCAGATCCGATATTGTATACCCGAGTTACAACAACTTCCTGTTTCATGGCGAAATATCAAACTTTGTCAGGCCACCACGGACATGCTCTTCAGTGAAAACTCTAGATCTTTGCAATTTAACGTCACAAAGGGCTTTAAATTAGACTGACCAAATATGATGTTGATCTGATCAAAGCTCTAGGAGGAGTTTGTTAAAGTACAACGTGTGGAAATGTCAAAAACTGCACCAATTCTGTAAAGAAAATTATAAATATCTGACTTCCTGTTGGTTTTCAGATTTTTCTCCCAGAGACTTTTTTGTAGGGATTGGGCTGTTACATGTGTGTACTGGTGTAGCTGGTCCACCAGCACGCCCGGTGGATTTTTCAGCAGGGAGTTTAGCTTTCCAGTGTCCATTGCGGATAGTTTAAATTCATTTTCATATGTGGTCCCTGTTTGCCCTGTTGTGTTCCTGTGCCGTTATATTCTGGATTTGTTTACCCTGTTAATGACCTTTTGCCTGTTTTTGACTACGATTGTGGATTACCCTTTCAATAAACTACTGCATCTGGATCCTCAACCTTCATGTCTCGGAGCAGTTTATGAAAGACGACTTGTATGGATCCAACAGTAAAAATCATCTGCCTGCGTCAAGGTAATCAACCTCGCAAGGACCACATCCAGGCCTTTTAGACTTTGCAAATTTCTCTTGACGTTCCAGACTACACAGACTTTGTCGTGGTGGTCTATGCTGTTGTGGTGGTTGTCAGCTCCACCATGGTGGTCACCAGCCCTGATTGCTCAACTGTGGTGGTCTTCTGCTCTGCCGTGGAGATTTTCAGCCCTGTCTACACAGCTGAGGTCGTCTTCTGCTCCACCATGGAGATCTTCAGCCCTGTCTGCACAGCAGTCGTCTTTTTCTCCGCCCCAGGCCGCCTGCTCATCATTCTTCACCCTGGCCACCTGCTTGGCCTGCTCCGCTTTGGCCACTTGCCCGGCCTTCTCTGCCCTGGCCACCTGCACTGCATGCTTCGCCCTGGCCTCCTGCATTACCTCCATCTCCAGCCTTTCCTCCACTCCATGGACCTCCATATTCCAGCTGAAGTGCCCTTGTAAGTGTCATAATGCATTTCCGAGTGCTCATTTGGTTTCCTGTACTTTGGTTTTGACCCTGTTTGCCTGTTTTTTGGATTAACCCTGTTTGCCTGTCTCTCATGGATTTCCCTGTTTGCCTGTGTTTCTGTGCCATTATGGTTTGGACTGTTTACCCTGTGTTTATGTCTTTTCGCCTGTTTTTGACTACAATTGTGGATTACCCTTTCAAGAAACTACTGCATTTGGTTCCTCAACCTTCATGTCTCAGAGGAGTTTATAACAGCTTCAGAATATGTTTAAGACTGAACTGATGCATGACTTATAATATTCTTAATACACACGACTAGACAATCATGACTCACACTCTTAGGAAGAAATGCCAGAACTGTCACCAATGCCCCCTCAGAAAAAGAAAAGCAAGTTTTGAGCATGCTACTGTATATATGTAAATGTAGGTTGCAGTGGAAAGGTGTTTGATGTTTGGAATGTGAAGTTCTGAAGCTGACACATCAGTTTTGTTTTGTTTTGTTTTTTTTGTTTTTTTTACATACCACACTCCCTCCCTCCTGCCCATCTGACCAGCAAAGAGTGGCCGGCGCTGATTTTGGAGGCATTAATGTCTGTCTGCTCATACCAAATTTATGTGTGTGAGGAAAGCCTAGATAATACCCAGAGAGCCGATCTCAAAGCCTGACTCAGCAGTGAGATGACCTTCCATTTCTCTGTGTAACAGGCCACAAATCTCCATCAGAAAGGATGTATTTCACAATATCATTCTGAATTATGTTGTGCTTAAGCTTTATTCTCAAACATGCTGAATAAATATCAAGCAAAGAGTTTGTGTAAATCTGGGTTTAAAATGCTGTATTATATGTAATATATATTATATTATATAAATGTGGCCGTGCTGTCAAAATAATCCGGAATGTACACAGGCTAATTTCGAGCTACAGACAAAACAAATGAAAAATGTAAATTTTAGTTGATTGAGGTTTTCACAAAAAGTAGTTCATTAAGCCCTCATCTAGAGATTAGACAATTTGTATGTTTTTTTTTTTTTTTTATGTGTACATTTTCTGAGAGGAATACCTTTCCTTTGACCATGAAAAATGCCATTTTTCTCTGCTCACTTCTGGACGACAGGCACTTCCTCTCAGCACAAGATTGGTATTGTTGTAAAACGCAGCATTCCAAGTTTGTGAATGTTCATAATGAATTCTCAGTGGAATGAATCTGAACCAATACATTTTCAAACTCATGCTGATGTAAACAAAATGATCTTACGCACGCTTGACTGACAGATCCGAAGCACGCACACAAAGACGCCGCGATCCTGATATACACATATACGCATACACAAAACTGTCTTGGCGAGTATTCATGCAAACATTATCTGCAAACATTATCTTATAAGTGAACGTTTGTTTAATTGTTGGGAAAAACATGAATGAATGAATGAATGAATGAGTGAGTGAGTGGGAGGCATTTTGGATTTGACACTTTTTATAGCTTTAAATTCAAATATTACAACAATTAAGAAAAATGTATGCCCGTCAATGCTGATTTATCAGCCCAAACTGCCATGAATTATTTCTAATCATTCTATAGTCTATGTAGTTATGTATATAATCAATTCTTTAGTGTCTCATGCAGTGATAGCAGATCTGTTAGAATGCAGTTGTGTGTTACTGAAGGGGAACAAAAATAAAAGAACTGAAAGTTACTTAACACATTCAGTACTTGAGTAAACATTTTCCATAGAATCTATTATTTTATTTATTAATATTATTTTTTTTTTTCATTTTGCCTGATCCACTCTTTTTGCACACACAGATATTTGTGACCCGTGCTGGCAAAATGAGTCACAATGAGCAAATTATCAAAAATGAGTCATTTTCACATTCTCTAATAAAAAGCCTTCAAAATATGATGTATGATTTGTTGGAATCTGACAAAAAAAAAAAAAAAAACCTGAGCTACACCTGTTTGAAGGCAGTCAAAGTCAATTTTGAGAAAAATTGAGTTTATAAAGTTTCTAAACAAAATCACAAAAACTTTTTTTCCATAATTCCATAATCTGATGTGTAACATTATATTATATCCGCATGATACAGTAGGTCTTAATAGATAGGCTGTCTGTATCATTAATGTTAATCAAACAATTGTGGAATTATGGAAAAAAAGTTGAATATATTTTTCTTCCTATAGGTTTTGACTTGGTTTGTGCCAAATTTGGTGGTATTACCAGAGATTTTAAGGTATGGCTGCTAGGTGATTTTGTTTTAGAACCTTCAGAAAACTTTAACTTGATTTTTCTTAAAATTGACTTCGCTGTCTCCATCGACTTTAAACAGGTGTAGCTCAGTCATTTTTTTTTTTTTTTTGCCAGATTCCAACAAATCATAGAGCATTTGAGGTTTTTTTTAATAGAGAATGTGAAAATTATCTTTTTTTTTTTTTTGATAATTTGCTCATTGTGACTCATTTTGCCGGCACGGGTCACAAATGAGTGGATCAGGCAAAATGAAAAAGAAAGGATCACAGTATTTTGTTTAAAAAAAAAAAAAAAAAAAAAGATTCTGTGGAAAATGTTCACTGAAGTCTCAAGTACTGAGAATGTGTTAAGTATCTTTCAGTTCTTTTATTTTTGTTCCCCTTCAAGTAGCACAGCTGCATTCTAGACACTAACAGAATTGACTATATACACAATTACATAGACTATAGAATGATTAGAAATGACTCAAGGCAGTTTGGGATAATAAATCAGCATTGACGGGCATACAATTTTACTTAATTGTTGTAATATTTGAATTTAATGCTATAAAAAGTGTCAAATCCAAAATGTCCTTTCAAAAGGGAACTTGTGTTGCATACCCTAGGAGCAGTGTTAATTTTGGCAACCATTTTTGATTTAGTCTTAGTCTTTATCTTCAGACAAAAATGCTCTTTAGTCTTAGTCACATTTTAATCCTTTTTTTTTCTTTCATATTTTAGTCATTGCATTTTTGTCAAGTCTTAGTCATTACTTTTAGTCAAACTACAGTTACCAACATTAATTTCTTTAGACAAAAGTCATAATTTTTCTCTTTAGATCAATTAATTTAAGCTTATGAAAAATTTGAATCAAGGTAACAGGCTGTATTGACATTGCACTCTTAGCAGTAGCACTTGTGCAATTCTACACATCCTCTTTCAGTTGTTCTCAAACTTTTTAGAGCGTCGTACCCCCTGAGGGATTTAACATCCTTCTGCATACCCTCTCTTTTCCACTTAGGAGGTGTATTGTTGAGAACAGCCCTTATGTAGTGCGATTTGTTGACATGGATGCATTCAGTTTTGACCGCGAAAGAGGTAATTTGACCGAATGTCGAGTATTTACAGCATTTTACCTGCTAGAAATACATGCTCAGTTTTAATGTTATTTTAAAATGGTGTAGAAATAAAAATAAACAGCAAAATATTTTGTTTGCGTACGTCAGTTTGAGAGCCAGCTGGATATCAGCCTTTGGTCGCAGATTTAGTCAGCAAACGAGCAGCGCAATATAGACAGACTGAATGACACTAATTTAAGTATAAAATCTCAAATGAAGATCGCTGAAATACAGCTTACTTGTTTGTGTTTTCAGATAATCCGCACTTCTTCAGTGAGAGAGCGCCTGTGCGTGTGGTTGTCAGATTGCAAAGATTAAGTAAAATGTGAACCACGTCATCCTCTTTCTTGTCTTCAGGAGATGGTTTGTTTGTTCATGAGTTAGGAACACGCATGTTTAGCTCCTGAGGGAGTGTCTGTTCATGTATGATTCTTTTCAGAGTGATAGAATATGTCCTTTTAAAACTAGCGTGCTTGAGGTTAAATGGGCTCTTTTTGCAATGCAGTTGCAGTAATTGGTTCCACCTGGGCTTGGCTCTCTCTTGAGTGATGAGAGTTGAGCACCTGCACCCCCGGCTCTGGTCCTGCGACCGCTATTACGGGGGTTGTAGGCAGAGCATGGGCGAGTCGAACAGGAAGTTTTCCTTTTTTGGCTCCTCTTGTTGACTTTAAATAATACTGTTGTTCTTTTTTATTTATCTAATTCTGAGGAATTAGAGACAGAATTGTGCTGTAGCCTGCATCAGTGACAGATTAGATCTGTTTTGGCTACCTGAGATAGATTCTGTGGAAAACAATTTGTCTGTACATAACTGCCCTGCTCCTATGAGCCTATTGTTTCTCCTTTGATCTCCATGCTGTGGCAGAGAGATCATAAGGGATTCCATATACGGCTTGCATTTATCCTTTCTTACAGAAATGCGTAAGGATTGCGTAAGCATGGGAATGTGTCAATGCCTCCCTACTATTTCTCAGTAGCTGAGGCGTTCTCATTGAAGGCTCCGACCCAGCCATTTGGATTTTTATGTTCTACTGAATGGCAGGTTCATTAAGCAGAAGCTGTGGTTGCTGAGGTCTGCTGTTAGTTTCAAGTTGTTAGGCTTTCTGTAAGCCTCCTTCATAAGCTGTCGAGTGTAGGACGTCATTAGGCTTTAGAGAGACGTCATGCTGTTATCTCTGTCCTCAAAGCTCAGCTTGGCAGTTTGCTAGGTTGCTAGGTTCTCTGTTAGCCTCATTGGCTACTGCCTTTGCAGTGAAGCGTTGTTTGGCCTCTTCTTGTTATAGAGAGTCATTCTTCTCAGGCCTCCACTCCCTAGAGCTCCCCCTGAATAGCAGGTCTGAGTTGTTTGGCTTTGCGAAGCCTCCTTGGTAAATTGTTCTGAGCGTGGGACACTGATAGAAGCCTCCTCTCACTTTAGAAAGTTGTCATACCTGGGCTCTGTCACCAGAGCTCAGCAGGCAGTAGTGCTTAGTTGTTGGGCTCTTTGCGAGCCTTCTTTGCCACTGCTTTCAGAAATAAGTGTTGTTAGGCCTCCTCTCGCTATAGAGAATTGTTCTGCCGAGGCCTCCACTCCCCAGAGATCCACTCTAATAGCGTCAGGTAGTTATGCTTTCTGTTAGCCGTTCTGAGTATAAGACATAGTTCTTCTCGTTGTGAGAGTTATCCTGTGAGGCCCCTGCTTTATAGATCAGCAGGCAGTATTGTTAGGCTCTCTTTGAGCCTCCTTGGCTACTGGGAATGCACACACAGGGAAGCAGAACATTTGAGCAGTTGCTTCTAAGGTGTGCAGCTTCAGAAGCAGAGCTGCTCGCAAAGTTACAAAATATGCTGCACGATAGTGAAACCTGATCGCTGAACACAGAGGGGCAGGGCAGCATATTTTATGCTTACACTTTTCATACATGATTTGTTTGCCCATCAATATTACGAACTCACGCATACTTAATGTACGACTCCTGTACGTCACCGCAATCGTCTTTACTTTGATTGCAATCCTCATCCATCAAAACTTTCATAGCAAGAAGCTGGTTTGCTTTATCCAGCCGAGAAACATAGTTTTCATATCACCTGGCCATACAGCGGTGGGATTATTCGACGTTCTGTTCAGATGCGCTCTTCAGATACAATGACAGAATATGACAGAGTTCGTGTTTTAAGCAAAACAGACACTGGAATGAATAATTCTCTCTGCGATCTCTGATATAATCAGCATGGACTTTAAGATCATCTAACTGCGTGATGTAAATTACGTTATAATTTTTTTGCGTTAAATATGCGTTAAGGATTTTGAATTAATCGCATGTTAATCTCAATTAACGTTGACAGCTCTACTATATTATACATGATTTACAACAAGATATACAACACAGGAAACAAATAAAGTACATATACACATATCATTGTCATAACAAGTTATATTATATTCAATTACCTGTCCAGTCACATCATCTCTCTCTTTCTGTATTCTTTTTACAGGCACGCACAACCAATATGGCGTCTGACCGTGCAGTTTGACATAACCACACTGTAATGAACAATCCAAACCAAACAATACAATATTTCACCATTTAGTCTCATGTATAAATCAAATAAAATACTATCACATTTTGTCATTCATTTTTAAGGCAAATTATCGGTTGTAAACTCACTGAGCCAAAATGTAAGTTCCATAGTGTCCAATCGACATAATCATGCTGAATCATCTAATATCTTGCAGGTACAATTTGATTTAGCTCAGTTTACATGAACATTAAACAGTTTAGGGATCGTATTTTTCCATTTTATAACTCTCGCGTCATATCAGTTTTCTCCATTGCTCTTGCATCTACTGTATCTTCTAGTCTGCGCAATGCTATCAATTAACAAGAGGGGCAGAGCCAACAATCCATTGCACAGATTGGCAGTTACTCATTTCTTAAACTAATTTCAGATATACATATATTTGTTGATTTCTGAAGAATTTCAGACATATTTATAATCATAATATTCTATTCAAGCAATCTTATAAACAATAATACTATTCATAAAACAATTATTTAACCAGGGTTACATCTGTTTGCTCCCCTGAGCTCCATCTGCTATGTTAGTGTCAGGTTGCTAGGCCTTCTATGGAGGCCCCCCTGACAGACTTTGGATGTAGCTAGGCCTTCTCTTGCTACAGAGTTATCTTAAGCCAAGTTTACATTACAGGACTTTAAACATCGGCAGATCGCTCTGCTGTTCAGACTACATGACTTGCTGTGGAGTCCTGAAGTCGTTGTGGTGTTCACACTACGTGACACTACGTAAATGATCTGGAACAGGAGGTTACACACTACACGAGCTAACTACAACTGTCACCCAACGACTTTATTTGAAAATGGATGTTGGGAGGAAATTAGATTAAATTTTGAATTAAATTTAATTAAAATTAAAATAACCCTTTCACACATAAGTTTAAGACATTCTGGCTGACCTCCCAGAGTTAAGGCGACTGTTATTTTAGAACGTTTCCCTTTATTGTTTCCATGACGACGAGTCATGCTTGTCATGTGACAGCTGGCCACACTGTATGGCAGATGTATCGCTTTGCTCACCATGTCATCAACTATCTGATATTCCGTTTCTCAAATATGTGCAAGTAAGTGTTTTGTCATTTAAAAACCTATATAATGACCTTGATCTTAATATATAGCGTATATTCATCCATTTGTCCCGAAATACATGTGGCCTGTGAAATGCAGAACAACGGAGAACAATAGAGTTTTATAGTTACTTACACAATGTGTATCTTATATGAATAAACGTGGGCAAATTATATTTGAATGGATCTTTATTGCTGCTTCCATAGACATCAGTGTATATTTTATTGGCTGTTGCGTCGTGACACCACAGGATATCGAGTTGGCCGACAGCTCCAGATATTTAGCATGCTAGATATTTGTCTGGCTTCTGCGAGGTGTCGGCGACGCATCAGCAAGCCTCTTTGATGCGTCATTGTAGTTCACACATAAAGATTGGCGAGCGCCGATCACTCGCTGATTTTCCCGCGATCACAGCCCGACCTGTCGGCGAGCTTGTTAACTTGCAAATCGGGCTTAAATGGGTTCAGCTCACGATCCAGGTGAGTCCCTGTGAGCATAGAAGCTCATTACATGTCATAGGTAACATGCTACCATCAACACAAACTACTGTTGAAATGATCTATTTCCTCTTCTTTTGTGATTAGATCTTGTACTAGAGGCTTAAACCTTAAATTTCTAAATCGCCCAAAATGTCCAGGATTCAGCTTTTGCTTTCTACAATCGCTATTCCTTCTAACACACAAATTTGGAATATTGCATAAAAACATTTGCGAATAAAGCAGCGTTTCCATCCAGTTTGTCGAAGAGAACACTTCCTGATAAACTGGCACTAAATATTACTAAGAAAAATGGAAGTTGCTGCACTGTATATAATAATTTTTGTATATAATAAATTATTTGCACCTCAGAGCGTGCAGATGAAACACAATAAATACTGTCATGTTATCTTGCATTCAGATGCCTGGTGTTTGTGAATGCAATCGTGTGAGGCACATCTGGGAGGGAATTATACAGAACCACTTTAACAACAGACTTCTCAGGCATTACCCTACAGAATGACCAAAATAGCATTTCAGATGCTGTGCAACGAGATCGGCGTTGCCTCTCCGAAATGGTTTCAGGTGTGTGCCAGAATTAGGCGCAACAATTGAAGATGTGCTCTTAGCAGTTGCTGAAAAATTGGTCACGAAAACAAACTCTGCCTCAAGAATGAATAAGGTGGTTGTAGTGTTCTTGAAAAATGAAAATTTAGTGAAGACGATGATTGAAAACGGAATTTGGGTTAAGGAAAATGATGTGCCTGTAACACCCATCTGCTCTGGTTACAAAAGTTAGTGTCTCAAATATACCTCTGTTTATTGGCAATGATGTAATTGTAAAAGAGCCAATCTAGGTTCAGAAAAATTGCAGGTGGGGTGAAAACGATTCCAATCGGATGTAAAAACGCATTGTTAAAACAAAATCAAGGCCTACAGAGAGTTGTGGAAAATAATGTAGCGACGGAAGACAGGTTGCAGGCAGAGACGGTCAATGTGGAATGTGATATGATGAACATTCAGAAAGAGAGCAACACTGAGGTAAGACAAGGGATTCATGTTGTTAATGATGATGAAAACCCAAGTGGTAGTGGTGTCAGTGATGGAAGTGCTCAGCAAAATACTGATGGTCCAGAATGTGAAGCGTTTTTGAATAAGAGGAATGTTGAGAGTAGTAATGATGAAATAGATGGAAGTCTGAAGTCACTAAGGGTAGCATTAGAGATGATGAATCATGCATTGATAGTGATATGGATAAGACCTATGAAGGAGACTTGTATACTGTTGAACAGATTAATAAATTCCTGGATGAAACAAAAGGAATAAGTGTTCAACTTGCTGAGTTTTTTCCTGATCTGAATTAATTTGTAGAATTAGTGATAAAAATATGTAGAGAGTATAGTACTGAAGTACTGTCCCAGCAGAAGAGATTTAGGTTAAAGAAATACTTAACAGCAATAAAGCATAGCTCAAGAAATGTTCGGACTAGGGGTCGGAATAAAAGAGGCAAATCAAAATAGGAACCACATGGGTGTCTGTATCTATTTGAGTTTCTTTTTACATCTCTGGTTTTGTTTAATCTCTTACCCTGTTTTCTTTTTATGGATATCCTAAGATTAGGGTCCTTGAACATAAATGGGGCAAGAGATAGAAATAAGCTGGCTTTGTTGAAGGAATTTATTGAACCTAAAGAAATGAATGTTATGTTTCTACAAGAAACGCATAGCGATGAAAGAAATTAGACAGATTGGGGTTTGTGGTGGGATGGAGAATATATTTTAAGCCATGGCACCAATGTAACTGTAGGGGTGGCAATACTTTTCTCATCAAAAATAAAGATCAATATTTTATGAAACATCAATTAGAAAAAAGATGTCTCCTTGTTTTAAAAGAGATAAAGAATATAGTTTTGTTTGAACTGTCAGTGTCCTGATCGGGCCAGCACTGCATGATCACGAAAGTAATCATTTGCATGCGTTTTCAAGCCTTGCCAATTTAAGCAAGTGAGAGAAGTTTTGTTTGCGCAGCGCACACACCCGAAGCATCAGAGCTGCGCGCCTCAGACATTGTGCCAATAAAAAATTCATTCTCTTTCACCTCTCCTTGCGCCTAAATGGACAAATTCACACAAATTTATCTCAAAATGCCCGCCTTTGCGAGTATCTAAGTAAACATAGTCGGTCACAGTGAGCAGTAAATAAAGAACGCATGTGCATCATTATTGTATCTGTGCATTAGCAAAGTCCCTTTAAGACAAGTCATTTAACTCGGTGGCCATTTTTGAAACGCCTTTTGGGCATGCAAGTGCAGCTCCTATCTCTCTGAATGGGGAAACATCAAATTCTCCAAAGCTGTTTGATTAAATTTCATATTTGAAACCACCAATGAAATCTGACAACTGTCTCATACATTATTTCTAAATGCTCGAATCATGACAAAAAAAAAAAAAAAAAAAAAGAAAAAACGGTATTTTCCAGGCTGGATCAAGCTAAAGTGCATGCGCAGTCCTAAATGCGCGTCTTTTGTGTCTCATTTCTGAGGCGCGTGTCTGATTGTTTCTATAGGAACCGGTGCTTCTAACGGCCGCTGCAGTGATGCAATGACTTTACCAATCGGCGATTGGCTCTTATTTAGAAGGCTGACTTATTCCGCCATATTGCGCGTTGCACTTTCTCCCGTTCATAATAATACGAGTAACGCGTCTTGTGTTATTCGATAGTCTTTGGCTTTAGTCTCAAAGTGACAGCAACTGAATATTCCTGCAGCTGTCTGTTTTAATATTAATCAGACTACAAAAGACAAAGAGAAAATCACTCCCTGCTCTTCATTGAATAACGTTTTTGTAACTTTAAGAAGGATTAACATTTATTTAATTTGTACAGTGAAGATTATTTCCAGTGTTATTTTACATTTGATTACTTTATTCAATTTATGTACTTGAAAACTACTGTTAGACCTACCTGAAAAATCTTTAAAGCACTGATTATTTAATTTGTATCTTTGTTCTATTGTATTTATTTGTGCTATTGCAATTATTTGTTCTTTTTAATTAATGACTGTTTACTTGTCTTTAATAATCTTTGAAATTTATATTAATAGTTTTAGCTGTGGTCTCTGAATGGAATCGAGAATTGTTAAATTTCACTGGTATCTAAAATATTGGTTGTCATAACCTTATTTATTACAATATATGTATACATGGGTCAAAAACAATAAACAACTTTTATTTATTATTATTATTATTTTGTGGTGGGGCATGTGAAAATTTATTATGAATCAAAAATCGAGAATCAACTCAGAAAATCTAATCGAGAATTGTAATCGAATCGAATTGAGACATTGTGAATTAAGACATCTGAACCGATACTCAGCCCTAGTAATCAAATAATTTTTTTTCAGAAGCTTAAGAATGTTCTTTGAGATTGTAATCAAGATGATTTTTTAATTGTGGGAGGAGACCAGAATTGCACCACAGATTTTATTAGTGACCGGAATGGAGAAGAGCCTCACCCTTTGTCTGACTTTTCTTTAAAAACGGTTATAAAACAATCAGAACTTGTTTATATTTTGAGAGAGACGAATGAAGCAGTATACCTGGATTAGATTAACAAAGAATAAGATTAGTGCTGTTCGCTTAGATTTTATATGAAGAAAACAATGTGTAATGGAGCTGTGAACACAAATAATTCCAAATGTTATTGTTACTTTACAATGTCTTGTTACTTTACATATATCATTGTCACAAACAACAACTCAGTTTTATTACTGGAGATTTAACCCCCTGGGGTCTGAGGATTTTTGGGGCCCTGGAAAAGTTTTGACATGCCCTGACATTTGTGCTTTTTTCAGTTGTTCATAAACATATTAATGGAAAAGGTGTCATTTCACTGTATTCCGCACAAACTAGGTTACCATAATATGTGAGCAACATGAATGTACATGTTTGTATTTTTTAAGGAATAAACGTTTATGCGTGAATTTGAGAAAAAAAAAAAAAAAAAAAAAACTTAAGTCACTGAAATAAGAAATAACAAGGCCACAAAATAAATACAAAATGTGTGTTCACAAGACTTCTGGGTATTGGAGGTTGTAGACTAGAGTTTTTACTTCAAAATGATGTAAAAATTATCCTGCCTACTCGTTCATATAAAACAATATACTGATTTAAATTTTGTAAGACACTTTTTGTCAAGAAACAGTATGCATGGAGGTGTGAATCTTCATGAATAATGCTGTGATTCACACCTGAGAAGACAAAGACCCCCACAATGACCTGCATAATGAGCCACATAATGAGCCCTTTCAGTCAGGTAGGCTATGTGAAAAAACCCTCTGTGATCATGCTGATAACAGGATCATATCAACTGTTGTATTAACGTTAATATAATGTCCACTCTTGACAAAAAAAAAAAAAAAAACATGATTTTTGTGACCTCATGCATACACGTATTATTGCGCATCATGTGAAGAAAATTTTGTATAGGCCAATTATAGTTTAAATTACAGTACCAGTCAAAAGATTGGACGCATTACTATTATAATGTTTTTAAAAGAAGTCTTATGCTCATCATGCTGTATATCAAACATACAAAAAAACAGCAATTTAAAATAATGGTTTTCTATTTTAATATACTTTAAAATATAATGTATTTCTGTGATGCAAAGCATCTGAACATTCATGTTACCCATATAAGCTATTATATTTGTTATATTATATAGCCTAAATATTAATGTGCAGTTGACAAACTATACATCATTAAAAAGATCCAAGACTCAAGCTCCACATTTTGACCTGTTTTACTCTTAAAATCTTAGTGACCTTAATTTGTTAATATGTGTCAGGAGTTATGAATATGAAAAAAAGTCGTTACCTTTGACAAAACAACATCCATCAGGGCTTTTATCTTAAAAGCATGCACATTTGGAGAAATACTGATGGATTCTCATATGTTTGTCAAGTTTCTATACAGAGGAGTAATATTTATTCAATATAATTATTGTCATCACTATGAACGCTGGATACTGTGTTTTCAATTCATACTTGCAGCCGGAGGGCGCTCTGTGCACATTTAATCCACAAATGACTCGTGGTGAAGAGCAGGCATACCATGTGACATTCCAGGAACTAACAGAGGCTTCCAGAGATCGCTATAACCATGGCTATAACATGCAGATAGACACTTTTGAAGATGATAAATACACGATTGCAACGATGTATACATGTATTGCCTCAGAATTTGCGTCTGAATAGCGCTCACTCCGTGGGCGTGGGCGTGGCCGAATTAGTGGATAATGAGCTGACTCGCAAATGACTTGAATCTCTCTATTTTCATTCAGATTACATAAACAAAGAATATTTGTTTTCGATTTTACTTACATGATTTAAAACCTGACATTTCAACGTTTCTTTAGACATAAGTCTCATTTTTTTGTGATTAGTATTCACTAAGTTACAGTTCATTTTCTGAGGGACTATCAGAATGGACTTCGTTCAGAGGGTGACGACAGATCATGCATCATGTTAGTTTTCTTTATTTTGCAAAAAGCACAATATTTTGTTTTGAGTTCACACAAATAAAAGAAGATATTTCACAGATTAAAATGGAGTGCAACTCTTAATTGTATGTGCAAAATTGACGGAGTATTTTGAGTATAAGAAAAAAAGCAAGGGTGGTATCGCTCGTGCAACCGCCGACTCGATTAGATCATGATTTTTGTAAAAATTTAAAAAGAAAATCTGGGACCATTGGGCTGCTCAGAAAAGTGATTATGAAAACCTACTCCATTGGTGGGAAGTGGGAAAAGTTCAGATTAAATTTTTCTCTCAGCAATTTTTGTTGCAAACACAAGCATATGTTTTAGAACAAGAAATTTGTGGAATCCAAAATAGCCTGATCAAAATTAAAATCAAAACATTTGTTTGCAAGAACAATTAAATGCCAAAAAACAAGAATTAAGGGAAATGTTACAAGACAGAGTTAAAGCAGCCTTAATTAGATCATGTTCTGTATCTGTGCAAGATATGGATGCTCCTACAACTTTCTTCTTTAATTTGGAGAAAAAACATCTTCAGCCAAACTTTATGCATTGCCTTCGTAAATCAAATGGGACAATTACTTCAGATCCTCAAGAAATCAGAAGACTTGCAGTGGACTTTTATACTAATTTATATGCAAAAGAAGAGACTGTTCTTTGTCCTTCAAGTGAACTTTTTACTGATCTGCCAGTATTGGACAAACAAGATACACAAAACTTAGAATGTGATTTTTCTTTTGAAGAAGTGACTGAAGCAGTTAATCAGCTTGGTACAGGAAAAGGCATTGATGGTCTACCGGCAGAGTTTTATAAAATTTTTTGGAAGGAAATTGGACAGGCTGTTCTCTCTCTAATTCCAAAAAAGGAGATCCGTGTATGCTAAAAAAAATTGTCCTGTATCTGTTATTACCACTGATTATAAGATACTCTCTAAGTGTATTGTTAATAGACTTAAAGGCCCGCTGAGGTGTCTTGGAACGCTCAGCATTATATTCAAAGTGTTGACGTAATTTCAACTGAAAAAGGAAGACAGGGCGATATATCGAACAGCCCTGCCCCTTTTTTAAAATAGCCAATACCGTTTTGTTTATATCACAGCTCGGCCAGAGCCGTTGAACTTAGTAAAACCTCCGTTTCCTTTTAATATCTCACCGTTTATCCTCCTAATCTCCTCTATATCACTTTAAAATATAGCATTCTGTACAGAATTTAAATGGGTCCGATACCTTTTGTGGTCTGAGCAGACTCGCGGATATGATCTGCTCTGTTCTCGTGTCCCTGGGCCATAGCAGACTGTGCTCGCACTGTGTCGGTTCACGTTATACTAACGCGAAAATGGACTTCATTCTTATAAATGGAAAGCATATTTACACTGCCGTAATCATTCCCTATCCCCTATATAGTGCACTATGTGCACTTTACCATGTAAAAACTAGAAAATGTATGAACAAATGACTGATTTCAGCCGCAGCTTCAGTGTCTGTTGATAGTGTAGGAGGGGGCGGGACTTCAGATTCTAGAGAGCATTTGATTGGACAGAAGATTTGATGAGAAGCTGAAGTGCAATGTGATGTCATGAAAATCCGTGATCCATGTTAGCAGAAGTAAGAGACTAAGTTTTAAATGCTTGTATCTCCTAAATGTGAATTTTGTCATTGTTTTGGAACATACCAGCTTATTAATAACCTTAAGGCTAACATATTCATACTAAAAGCTAAAAAACTTAAATTTTGATTTCAGGGGACTTTAAAAATTGTGTTGGAGAAGTTAATATTTGAGGATCAATCTTATTTTATACCTAAAAGATCTATTTATGATAATTTGTTTTTAATGAGGGATATTTAAAAATATACTAAGTGTAAAATGTTGATTTTGGTATTGTTTCTTTAGATCAGGAGAAGGCTTTTGATCGTGTAGATCACCAATACTTGTTCCATATGCTTAAGTGTTATGGTTTTGGAGATTTTTTTTTTGTGTTGTATCATGATGCTAAATGTTTGATAAAAGTGGGAGGTGGATTGAGTGTTCCAAGAAAAAAAAAAGGCATTAAATGATGTACAATGTCAGGACAACTTTATAGTTTGGCAATTGAACCATTACTTTGTTTGATGTGGAAAAAAATAAAGGGCATAGTTATAACAGGAGGTTTAAGAAAATAACCTATTATACTCTCTGCATAATCGATGATGCTACTATTATAATTCAAAATACAGAAGATTTAGAAGAAAGTTTAGAAGTGTATGGAAAAAACAGAAGCCTTATTGTTTGGATCTAATAACATTTCTTTGCCTAAACTCACAAAAAATGTTCAATGGAATAAAACAGTTTTTAAATATTTAGGGGTATATCTTGGCAGTGAAGACTTTGAAAAGAAAAATTGGGAGGAGTTAGTGGAAAAAGTCTGTGGTAATTTATCTAAATGGAAATGGTTGCAACCCCGGTTATCGTATAGGGGAAGAGTACTGATTTTCAACAGTTTAACTGCTTCAACACTCTGGCATAAGTTTATGGTCCTTGATCCACCATTCAATTTGAACAGAGAAATACAGAAAATGCTGGTGGACTTTTTTTGGTCAGGACAGCATTGGCTAAAACCAGCTATCCTTTATTTGCCAGTGCATGAAGGTGGACAGGGCCCGATTGGCAACCTTTCGCTTAATGGCTGTTCAGCGTCTTCATCATCAGCCTCATGTTTAGATGGATGATGCATGTGCCCTTTTATGTAGCACTGAAAGAATAGGCCTGGATAAACAATTATTTGCAATGAAATTAAAAGGAACTTTGCTTGGAGGCCTTATACCATTTTATATTGGTATTTTGGAACTATGGCATACTTTTACTCTCTCTAGAGAATGGGAGAATCTTCATGTATGGATCTTTGAAGAACACTTATTTTTTTAATGATCTTTTATCTACTTTTGTCTTCTGATGCTATCAGAGTTGCACTGACTTCTGCAGGAATATCTAAGCTATGTGATCTTAGAAGAGGATGTGGATGGTTAGAGGCAAAAGAACTGGCTGACAAAGTGGGGTTCAGATCTGTACATACCACTCAACGATTGATTGATGATCTAGAATCGGTACACCCAAGATCAGTGAGAGATTTTTTTTTTAAATGTTACTGCCGTCAAGATGTAAAGAGCCATATCAATTCCCTGACTTCAAAATTTGTTTAAAGGATCAAGATTGGGAGGATGTTCCTGGAAATATATTGTCATTGAAAATTCCAGAGTTGGGCTTTTTCAGATCTCTAACTAGAAATGTCCTGTATAGAATATGTGTGAAAATTGCAATTATAAAAGTTTTAAAGACTTGAAAGAAAGTAAATGGACTTCAGTGTTAGAGTCAGGCTCTTCCCCGAAAGGAAGCTTGCGGTCATGTTTCCTTCTGGAGCATCAGTGAATGTTTACAGCTCTTTTAATAGTTGTGTTTGAGTCCCTCAGTTGTCCTCAGTGTGAAAAGATGGACCTCAAATTCATACAGTCACTGCTGGAAAGGGTTCAAATATGCAAAAGATGCTGGGGAAAAAGAAACAAAAAACAAAAAACACAGAATTTGCAGGACATGGAGGATTTTTCAGAAGAATTGCTCAGGACAAACAAGGGACTCATGAACAACCATCACAAAACAAACAGCTGTGGATCATCCATGTAATGAGACAGTGTTAAGAATCAAGGGTATGTAAACTTTTGAACGGGTCATTTTTATAAATTCAGCTATTTTTTGTATTGTGGACTTTATGTAAACATCTGTTATGTGAAATTGTTTATTCAGGACAGTACTAAATAAAAAAATAATAACATTCAATTTTCATGATCCTTCTTATTTTGTTAAAATGATTAACATTTTTGCAGATTCTGCAAGGGGTATGTAAACTTTTGAGCTCAACTGTAAGTGTTTTATATTTGTTTTTGGGGTTGGGATTTTATACGTTTTTGTTGAATGTTTTTTTTTCTAAATAATTTTTAGTAGGAGATTCTAAAGTCAAGTCTGTTTCTCTCTCTCTCTAGAAGAGAGAGAAAGCATTGTGCAACACTACTTTCAATTACCCTCCAGTTATAAAGTAATTAAACTTTTTTTTTTTTTTTTTTTTTTTTTTTACAAAATGACCTTTAATATGGAAAGCTCACTCTTCTTTTACACAAACAGACTTACATAACCTGGTTGTCAATGTGAGCCTGCTACTTTATACTATATTTTTAATAATTAGTAAAGGAAAAAGTAATATTTCCATAAATGTTCTACCCATAAGAAAGAAAAATTAAAAATGAGATCTCTTTAACATCACAAATGTTACTCCTAGACAAAAATGAGGTTACTTTAACATCAAATGGAGACTTGCTTGAGTCTTCTGCTTCTCACACTTGTCTCATGAGACAAAAGCTCTAACACTCTCAATGGTCTCCTTTAAAATTGAAAAGATCTCAACATCACACTGTGCTCAGAAGCTCTCACATTTGTATCCTCTAAAGTTTAGAAGAGACTTTTCTTTCTGAGAAAAGTCTGAGCACAGTGTGTGATGTTATTGAGATCTCTTTTAAAGGTTTAAATGGCTGAGTCTGAGAATATACTTGCACCTCAGAATGCTTTTATGACGCAAGATTAATATTAACAGCCCCTTGCAAACAACCTTGTAATTCACTTTAACCTATTCAAATTTTATGAATCTACGCTAATATTAGTCTTTCTGTTTATCCCGAGGTTTACCGTAGTCAACCAGATCCGGGCCGTATCCAGGTGAGACCGAGGACCGGCGCCTTGACACGACCACAACGCAGCCCTGAAGTATCAGCAGAGATTGAGTCAACTAGATCATCCATTGTGAAGACCTCATCAACACGACAGCCAGTGGCACAGCTCCTCAACAAACCTTCTATACCGCTGTGATGAATACGATCCTCAACTGGACTGAACTGGAATAAATACTTTGAATGTTGCGATCCTATCGGACATAAGATAGCAACCTGAATCGTAACAAAGCACTGTTCGCCATAGGAGAACTGGCCCCCTGACTAAGCCTGGTTTCTCCCAAGGTTTTTTTTTCTCCATTTTAACACAGAAGTCTATTTGCCACCTGTTTGCCATCTGATGTCACCTGTTGGAGTTTGGGTTTCTTGCCACTGTCGCCTTTGGCTTGCTTAGTTGGGGACACTTGACATTTGATATTCAACAGTGCTTTGATCTGCCGACATTGACACTATTCTTTAAGAGCTGCTGTGCAGCCAAAATTATATACCAGTTATCAATGTAAAGCTGCTTTGACACAATCTGCATTGTAAAAAGCGCTATATAAATAAAGGTGACTTGACTATTTCATAGAACGTTCAAGTGGGGTGTGTAAGGAATTGGAAGCAAGCAGAGTATGGTTGTTTAAGGAAATGCTACCCAATCCACAAATGACCATGGATTTAATGTAGTAACACTTATTGAAACTATGGTATTGTGGCAGAAATAGTCAAATGCTTTTACATTATTAATTTCAGGGTTCTTGCAAAATTTTGAGAGTGAAATTCAAGCACTTTTCAAGGACTTTTTAAAGTGCTTTACATTTTTTCCAGGGTTTAAAAGCTCTAAATATTATCCAATTTCAATGTTATTTTTAATGTGATGACTTGTAATACTAAAAGTTTAAAGATAAAGGAAAATTAACACTTCTAGGCAAAAAACAACAACAAAAAAAAACTAGATGGCAGCAGAGAAGCACTTATTGACTCCCTAATAATATATGAAAAAGTCTCATGAAAAACAAAAAAAAACAAAATCTTCAAATTGTGACTGAATTACACAGAAAGCAAGTAAAGAATGCTCCTTTTATAATCACTGAAGCCGTCAGTCAGTTCAGTATGGTACATTTAATAAGAGTAGAATATGTACATTTTTCCCTATAAAAATGTTTCTGCACATTACTGTTAATAAGTTAATTTTATCTGCATCTCAAATCAAGCTCAGTGCTTTACTGTCAAATTTCCAATGAATAAACATGTAATATTAGTAACTGCACTTATTAATGCAAAACAATAGTAATGACTAAATTACCTTCATGATTTAAAAAAAAAAAAAAAAAAAAAAAAAAAGTGTCATCAAATCATCCACTTAGTGGCACCAGCGCCACTGCTCAAATGTTAGTCTGGAGCATGTACATGTGACACTATGGATGAGGCTGTCATTGACATAGAAACCTTCTTGTATCACCAATGACCAGGAATGGCTTCAGTTTAATAAATAATCTCTACTTTGATGCTGGAACAGCACAACAAAATTCATAAAGATCTTAATAGTATTTTGAGGGTAGCTAAAAGACTCAAGCCTTTGATGTTTTCTGCTGGCGACAAGTCTACAACAAGACCACAAGAATTCACAGATTACAGCCCAATTAAAAGTCATAAACTTGGCTTTCAAAAAGGTAACAGCTTAATTCTGGCCAAATTTAAGGCATGGCTTTGTGGATAAGACAATGAAAAGAAATAATGATAAAAATGATACATGTACCATATTCTATATCAAAGAGTATAGACAAAAAATAGTTTAATCTAATTAAAAATGTACTACAACATATGTTTAATGCTAATCAGAATATTAGCTACGTCAAGCAACATGTTAATGTCAAAATCTGTTGGAATCAGCCGTGACTTTTGTCTGCTGTGTGCTTCACTATTGAGGAGTGAATATTAACATTAGTTGCTGCCTAGTGGTTTTAAGGTAATTTGTTATAGCTTCAGTTTTCCAATCTCATAAACCTAAAACAAATAAGCACAACCAGATCACAATCTACTGTATTTCATTTGTGTTTTATAGACGTTAAAGAATCAAAGCATACAAACATTTGGAAGACTGTAATGGTGGTGCCAAGCTTTATTAAGGTAAAAACGAGATTCACGTGACGGTGGCACAAAGGAAATTTAAAAAAGTCGTTTCAGCTGTTTATTAATTCATTTGAACAAACAACTACTGTTAAGCCTAAACTAAGCTTCACTTTTGATGCAAACGCTACCGCAGGCTAGAGGTCTGCTACCCTAAGAAGGTCCCTAAGAAGGTCCCTAAGAACTTGCGGGTTTCGTGTCGGGTTCGGGTCAATGTTTCAATGTCAAAGAACTATATAGCCTATGTAGTGAAGGTTTGATTGCCGTCTGCTGTGTTGTGGCCGAAAGAGCACACAAGAGCGGGAGTACATTTATATCAAAGTTATACAGCCTATTAACAGTTTTGCACATGCCACCGCTCTCGCGCGCTCTTTCGGTCACAACATAACAGACGGCACTCAAACCTTAAAGTTACAATATGTAAATTTTTTGATGCTAGAGGATGCCTATTCAAAACAAAGGCGTAGCTTGATGACAATGAGTTTGAGCGAGAATTCTTGGGAGAAGTCATTTTCACCTCACAGTCAGTGGAAAAGAATCGGGACAGGACTCGAGCAGAAAGCATGTTCATGGATGAGATTATTAACTTTACTGTAGTATGAAGCAGAGTAGGCAAGTGCTGTTGGAGTTAAATGAGGCCGCTGGAGCGATTGATAATGAGAGACAAACGCGAAACATGCCTCACGAGCAGTGAAGCTCTTATTACCCTGTTGAAAAAACACAGCATATGCTGGTTAGGTACGTTTTGAAGCATGGAAGCTGGTTCATGCTGGTCCTTAGCTGGTCATGAGCTGGTTCATGCTGGTCAAGTGCTGGTCCTAAGCAACTAGCTCTAGCTAGGGACCAGCTTAGGACCAGCACCTGTGGCCCCCTCTATAGGGCACAATTAGTATTACAGCCAACGCAATTAATTATGGCATTGATAAACATTGACAAAATATGATTTTAAATGTTATAATAATGATTTTACAATGGCTAAATATGAATTAAAAGGCAAAAAAAAAAAAAAAAGGCAAAAAAAATAAAAAAAAATATATATATATATATTGCCCAATGTCATGTCATATGTCATGTGCTTACTTTTTAGCATTTCTTGAGTAGTTATTGGCTATACACACACTTGTTTTATAGATATTTTAAATGAATTATTAGTAAAAAAAAAAAAAAAAAAAAAAAAAAAAAAGAAAGAAAAAATGCTTACTCCTAGTCTCCTAGTCATTTTCACACAGATATTGTTGAAAAATATGATGGGCAACAAAATGTTTACTGCAAGTCTCCTTTAGGTTTCACATTCCCTATAATGTGGCACAATTGTCAATATTAATACTTCAAAAGATATTAAGTGATGAATATTGACAAAATGTGATTGTAAATGGTATAATAGTGATTGTATAATGTCTAAATATGAATTATAGAACAATATTAGTGAGTAGTATGACAAAATGACTATTTTGACCAGCAGAGGGCAGCAGAGGACCAGTCATTGGCTCGCTTTTATTTTAAAAGTCTCTGTTTTTGGTTTGAAGTACATTTTCCATGTTAACTCCATTAAACGTGCTTACACACACATTTTGTTGTAGATATAGATATTTGAAAAAAATGATAGGTAAGAATGTGCTTATTCCAGGTTTCCCAATGCAAAACTTTTTTTTTTTTTTTTTTTTAAGTATTAATCTAGAGAGTGCAGAGAATTGTATTACATTGGTTTTATTAAGATTAAGCAAAAAACCTAGGACTAGTTTCCAAAAGTAGGTTTTTAAAATATTCTTGAATATTTAATAAACGATTTGATTGACAGCAGTGGTTCTTGAGGCAAAGTTGCTCAGAATGAGCAGATCTAACAAATGATGATTGGCCAACGGCGGCCATGTTTTTCGAGATATACCAATGTGCTCATAGACTATCATGCCCCCTTGGACCAAGACACTGCATGCCAAATTTCAAGACGATCGGACTAACGGTTGCATAGTTACAGCTGTTTTCAAGTTTTTTTCAAGTTATACCGCCAATCATCGCGATTGTTTTACTGTTTGTTTATGCGATTGTTTTACTGTTTTGACCAAACACTGAGCCTATACAAGTGTTCCGAGTTTGGTAAAGATATCTCACATTGCAGTGAAAGCAGCTAAAAGTAAGTTTCTCTGTTGTGAAGACAATGGCAATTCCGAGAAGTTACATAGGAAGAAAAGTTCTGGAGTCAAAACCATATCTTTATCTAACATGAATGATATGTCATGAGCAAGCTGAGACCAGAAAGAAACAAGTGCAGAACATTCCCAGAAAAAATGCGAATATGTATAAGTGCTCTCTGCGGACACAAATTACAGCTCGGACAGGGTGACAGATGCATATGGAAACGTTTTAAAGGAGATAGGTAGAGTCTATGCAGTAGTTTCCAATGGATCATCTGATGATTTGGGTTTTTTGAGGATAATGTGATTGATTCCCAAATTTGATCAGTAAATAAAGTTTGTATGTCACCACTGATATCCTTAGACCAGACAGTTGTTATGGAAAGTTGCTTGTATGAATTTGAGAAGAAAAGGGTAAATAAGCAGAAATAACAGAATTATCAGTTGGAAGAATCATCTTTCGCAAGGGATGTACAGGCAATTGTGCATCCCAGGGAACTCCATATGCCCGAACCGCAGACTTAATGCGAAGATACATGAAAAAGGAAGTTCCTGGTATATCAAAAAAGGCCTTAATATCTTGAAATGATTTCAGGCCTTTGTCATCATAAATGTCACGTTCTCCAAGTAGAAAGAAAATGTGTTAGGATAGGGCCAAAACGAAGTTTACATTGTCTGAGACACCAGCAAAAACCAAATATATTGTATATACTCCTTATATATTGTAAGGAGAAACGATAGATTCTTCAATAGCCCACCATGAAGTTGACACATTTGGTTTGAACCAGGCTGACAATGCACGAAGGGTAAAGGAGTCAGCGTATAACTTAAAATTTGGGAAGGACCAACCCCCATCTACTCTGCTGCACTGTAAAGTAGATAACTTATTTCGGGGACATTTACCATTCCAAATATAATGAGAAGTCCGTCCTTCATTGGACCAGGTCGGCCTCCCTGGTGGCATTGGGGGTGACTTCATTCCCCTCTAGTGACTGGCCTTTCGGTTCCCTGGCCACATTCCCTTAAGGGACCACTTTTTCCTCTGGAAATTTGGTCCCAGAAGCCTTTGAGCAGCCTTGGTAGGCTTTCTGCGGAAGGCCTCTTTGAGGCTCAGCTTGGGCTGTTGGCCGTAGGGAATGCTGTCACTGACAGCCT
The DNA here is from genome assembly GCA_037950675.1 of Hypophthalmichthys molitrix. NCBI lineage: Eukaryota > Metazoa > Chordata > Actinopteri > Cypriniformes > Xenocyprididae > Hypophthalmichthys > Hypophthalmichthys molitrix. Next base: position 10,431,585 of record CM075505.1, read on the forward strand.
TGTGCGACCTGAGGGCGAGTTGCTTTGGCATTCCTTTGGAGCCACTTCTGTATTTCTCAGCCATTTTTTGGCATGCACTCCCCTCAAGCATGGCGGCATGGGTATATCGTTCCCCATAGCGTTAAGCAAACGCAGAGTTGAGTTCTCTAACAGTCCCTCAAGACAATAAGATACTGACTGTTTCTCCAGGTGCTTCTTATATACTTCTGGGTCGCGCCCTATTACGTCATAGGCTGTCACCGGCAAATCGGATTGGAGTGTGCTGATATTTGGCTTTCAGACACCAAGTCACGTGGACGTTCCCCACAGCGTTAAGCAAACGCAGAGTCTCGTTCCCTGTTCTCAGGGAACCATGGTTACATACGTAACCTGAGACATTTTCCCTGTAGCTCATTTCTAGCAAATATAAAAGACATCTTTTTAGCTTGTTAAGTTTTGCTGCCAGAAAGAATCTACTGATGTCATGGATCAGCGATAAGCCTCCCTCCATTAAAGAATGGCATTTAATTATTAGAGAGACTATTACCCTGGAACTCTTGACATGCATTATCCACTCAACAACTGACAACAACTTTTAACCGCATATGGACACCATACCTTGATAGCATCAATGCCTCTATCAGTGATATTCTGTGGTATGATATGACAATGTTCTAGAAGTGACTAGATATGTGTATTCTCCTCGGTCTTGATGATCCAATTGTACATCTCATTTTGTTGTACAATGCTATGCGCTGTTGTCATCTTCTGTACATTTCTGTTTGTGTATCCCCTTTGTTGTGTGTCAGGCAATTTGTCTTTGTTATTTTGTAATTTGTTAAAGTTAAAAATAAATAAACATTGTACGATATGATACATTAACGAGTGCAAACTATATGAATGATGTGAAGTGCAATAGCAAGTCAAATAGCCGAGTTGCCGTCTCTGTGCGTCTCTCGAATCATACACATTTTCTAACACTTGATGTAGGCTATTTAAATGTTTTAAACCTTGTACAATGGTCTTGTTGTTTCAACCAATAAATAGCTCAGTTATGTGGAAGTTGGCCTATGGTAGCAAAAATACAGGTACATCTCTATACAGCTACAGATTTCGGGTTCGGACTTAAACTTTAACAGTACCGGTCGGGTCGGTCAAATGATTGCGGGTACAGTCCAGGTTCGGGCTTCAGTTTAAAGCCTGTGCAGACCTCTACCGTAGGCCTATGTATACAGCCAAAAGGCAAAATCTTTTAAAGTAAATTCATTTGGCAGTGTGTGCGAACACAGGCACTTGACACATATGCACTAGACATGAGGCCAGTTTCAGAAAGGAGTACGTTAACCCTGAAATGAGGGAAACTCTGTGTTTTCCGTTTCAGAATGGGAGATACATCAAACCAGAGAAAGCAGGGTAAGTCAAGCCCGTTTATGAAAGGGAGGTAACTTATATTCAGAGTCAGTTACCATGGTAACTTACTCTGTGAAACTAACCTGCTCAAGAGCAGGTTTTCATCGGTAAACCCTGAGTTTCTTTCGGTCTCCTCCTCCTTTTTAAAGCGTAAGTGATGTTTAAATATTTAATTCATTCATTCACGCCGCAAAAATGTTTTTCTTACTGAGTATTTTTGTCTTATTTCAAGTACAACATTCTAAAAATACTTAAATCAAGATGCATTTTCTATATAAGAAAAATGATAAAAGATATTTAGTCTTGTTTCCTGGGGAGAGGGGGGAGATCTAAATGAAGTGCATTTTACTTAAGTAAAATAATCTTTCAGTGGGATAATAAAAATAATCTTAATGCAAACACAAAACAAGATTATTCAGAGTGTCTAGTATTTACACTAAGTGCAAATTTACACTAGCTCCATCTTCCAATAACACACAAGGTTAAAAAAAGACGCACATGATTTACTGGCATCAGTGCTGTAGGCAGTAGCGTGTTAGGTGCGTAGAACTAATTTGTTATGCGACTGACCGGGGTTTGAGTCCGCCTTTTGCCGAGCTTGCTCTTCTCCCTTTTCCCATCACATATCACATCAGAAAAGCATTTGTTTTCAATAAAAATGAAGAAAATCTTCTAAAAGTGGAAGTAAAGTACCTGAGTTTAATAAATTTTAATAAATATAATCGTTTACAATCTGTTATTACTACATCTTGTTTATGCACAAAATACTGAGGTGCAAATAGTATGTATCTGCCACTATTTACACATTGCAAAGAACTGCTACTTTTACATTGTAAATTATTGGCACTTATTGTAAATAGCATCTATTGCTAAGAAAAATATGCTATTTCCACTTAGTGTAAATAGTCGCTGCCTTAATTCTCTTACCCCATTGGCAGATAATTTGCAAAAGAAAAAATGCACTTAAATTATTATTATTATTATTATTTATTTATTTATTTATTTATTTAGCCAGTGGGATACCATGAAAATTATAATTAGTTCAATAACTTACCGTTCTGCCAGATTTCACCTCTGATATTATCATTAACAGTGATAAAAATTAAAATTGTATTGGCGACAGTAACCACTCGGAAGAATTTTTGTCGGGTGCTGTTGCCATGGTGAATCTGAGCTCCATTGATCATGGCTTTTCATAGTCGTGCACGCGCTCAACTCCGAGTCAACCTACTCAGAGTTGATTGAACTAACTATATTCAGCCGTTCTGAAAAATGTCTGAACCTCCTTATTGAAACAGGCTCATGGGCTCTTTAGAAATACTGCTTTGTGAAGCTTTAAAACCATTGCAAATCTTTTGTTTCATACCAGTTGTTCAGAATGCTTTGTTATGCCATAACTGTTTTGAAATGTCAATGGTTTGCTGCTAGGGGTGATCTCAAATAACTTTGTCTATGGTTTCTACCTGCATTTTTGATTACATATTTGTTATAATTAAAAAAAAAAAAAAATAGAAGAGTAGTAGTTCATAGTCTCTAATTGGTGTAATTAGCCAAGCCCTACGAACTAATACAGGAACACATATTATACAGACACTTCACAATTGATAGTATTTGATGATTTGAAGATTACACTTAATAGATTACACTTTCAGGAAAACATTTGCAGTTGATCTGTATTTCATGTGTATTTCAAGCATGTTTGTTTTAGCTGCATTTATACCATTTAAACCAGCAAGCACATGCCTTTTTGAGCATTTTGAAACAGTGAATCATTTCCTAAAGCAATTCATTCAATTGAATTTCGGAAAAGTTTCAAAAAGCTGTTTCTTACATCACTAATGAGCACTAGAAAGTTTCATCCTTGTTGAGTGTTTGAGCAAATTCTCACCAGAAGTTATGAACTATAAAAATGTCATTGTACTTATGACATGTACATTGTACTAAACTTGGGTTGCGGGAATCTCAGAATTAAATGTCTTCCATCACATCTCTCAAAGAACAGTTTTGAGGCTAAATAAATAACTGCAGCACGCGCTTATAATAAACAGAATTTATTGGGGAAACTGAACTGACACTGATGCAGACAAAGCCTTTTCTATATAACCTTTTTAACAAATGAGAGAGAGAGAGAGAGAGAGAGAGAGAGAGAGAGAGAGATCTACGAGTGTCCATCAGAAAACTTCAATCACACCATCAAACCAGACTTCCAAAATCTGGTGTTACTCTGACTTGGATCTAGACAGATGGGAAATTCATTCCCTACTACCTAATTAATAACCTCCCAGATTGCTTATTGATTTCTCCTATACAGGGTAATTTATTTGAGCCCATCCGTTCAGCCAGAGATAGGACGCTAACACAGATACTGTACACTTAAGGCAACTGTAAAAAGGCTGTGTGTGTAATCATGGCAAAGGCTGTGCTGATGTTGGAGATAAAGATGTAGATTATTGCAGGCTCAGAGGATGCTGTTCGACACGGCCATGAGCCAGCGACTGAAGGTTTGCAGCAATCAGACATGCTCTACAACAAATATGACCTTCAGGAATGCACTTAACCTAAACTCGCTCCAGGGAGACTTCTCTGTAATGGCCTATTGTATAAAAATTTAGTTGAAAATGAACACTAAATTATTAATTTTATTTACTAGTGCTTTAAATGCATGTGTATTGAATCACACCTATGATATTGCTGTTGCTTACCAATGTCATGGGTTTGAGCAACAAAAACTCTCCTGGAACTGAGCTATAGGATTTCTTATGTTCTTCTAATAACCATAAAAGGTACTAGGCTACAGCTGCCAAACAAAACCAGAGAGAAATGTATTCATTTATTTTAAAACTAATTTAATCTTGGCCACAAAACATTTAGCCAGTAAGAAAGGAAAACCTGTTTGTCACACACACACACACACACACACACACACACACACAGAGTTGTGGTCAGAATTACTGGCACCCTAGGTAAATATGATCAAAGATGACTATAATAATAAATCTGCATTGTTTATCCTTTTGATCTTTAATTCATAAAATTAGCAAAAATCTAACCTTTCATTGAAGGAAAAGAATTGAAAGTGGAAAAAAAAAAAAAAAAAAAAAAAAACACATTATGAAATAAATGTTTTTCTCCAAAACATGTTGGCCACAATTATTGGCACCCTTATATTCAATACTTTTTGCAACCTCCTTTTGCCAAGATAACAGCTCTCAGTCTTCACCTATAACACCTGATGAGTTTGGAGAACACCTGACAAGAGATCAGAGACCATTCCTTCATGCAGAATCTCTCCAGATCCTTCAGATTCCCAGCTCCATGTTGGTGCTTCTCTTCAGTTCACTCCACTCATTTTCTTTAGGGTTCAGGTCAGGGGACTGGGACGGCCATGGCAGAAGCTTCATTTTGTGCTCAGTGACACATTTTTGTGTTGGTTTTGATGTTTGTTTTGGATCACTGTCCTGATGGAAGATCCAACCATGGCCCATTATTGGATATCTAGCAGAAGTGGTCAGGTTTTGATATTTTATCTGTTGGTATTTGATAGAATCCATGATACCATGTATCTGAACAAGATGTCCAGGACCTCCAGCAGAAAAATAGGCCCACAACATTAAAAATCCAGCAGTATATTTAACCGTGGGCATGGGGTACTTTTTATCCATGTGTGCACCAAACCCATCTGGTGGGTTTGCTGCCAAAAAGCTCTTTTTATAGTTTCATCTGACCATAGAAGTCGGTCCCATTTGAAGTTCCAGTCTTGTCTGACAACTGAATATGCTGGAGATTGTTTCTGGATGAGAGCAGAGGTTTTTTTTATTAAACCCTCCCGAACAACTTGGCTTTCTCAAGACTCAACTAATCTCTGCAATTCTCCAGCTGTGATCCTTGGAGAGTCTTTGGCCACTCAAATTTTCTTCCTCACCACGCAATGTACGCATTAGGACGATTTAGACACACAACCTCTTCCAGGTAGATTTGTAACATCTTTAGTTGATTAGAACTTCTTATTTCCCTGATAGTGGAAATGGGGATTTTCAATGCTTTAGCTATTTTTTTTTTTTTTTTTTTTTTTTTTATCTTTCTATTTTGTGAAGCTCAACAATCTTTTGCTATACATCAGAACAATATTCTTTGGTTTTACTGTGATGAATGATTAAGGGAATTTGGCCTTTGTGTTTCCTCATGTTTACACTCCTGTGGAACAGGAAGTCATGGCTGGACAATTTCATGTTCATGATCACCCTGGTGTGCTTAAAAAAAAAAAAAAAAAAAAAAAAATATGAATGGGAATATACTTCAGAGATATTTTCATATTTCATAATGTAATTTTCCCCCTATTTTCAATTATTTTCCTTCAATGAAAGGTTAGATTTTTGCTAATTTTATGAATTAAAAAAAAAAGTAAAATATCTCTGAAGTATATTCCCATTCATATTTACTTTTTTTTTTTTTTTTTTTTTTTTTGCACACCAGGGTGATCATGAACATGAAATTCTCCAGCCATGACTTCCTGTTCCACAGGAGTGTAAACATGAGGAAACACAAAGGCCAAATTCCCTTAATCATTCATCACAATGAGTAAAACCAAAGAATATTGTTCTGATGTGCAGCAAAAGATTGTTGAGCTTCACAAAATAGAAAGATAAAAAAAAAAAAAAAAAAAAAGAAAATAGCTAAAGCATTGAAAATCCCCATTTCCACTATCAGGGAAATAATTAAGAAGTTTCAATCAACTAAAGATGTTACAAACCTACCTGGAAGAGGTTTTGTGCCTAATCGTTCTAATGCGTGCATTGCGCGGTGAGGAAGAGAGTTTGAGTGGCCAAAGACTCTCCAAGGATCACAGCTGGAGAATTGCAGAGATTAGTTGAGTCTTGAGTCTCAGAAAGCCTAAAAAAAAAAATTATCAAACAGCACCTACATCACCACAAGTTGTTCAGGAGGGTTTCAAGAAACATCCTCTACTCTCATCCAGAAACAATCTCCAGCATATTCAGTTGTCAGACAAGACTGGAACTTCAAATGGGGCCGGCTTCTATGGTCAGATGAAACTATAAAAAGAGCTTTTTGGCAGCAAACCCACCAGATGGGTTTGGTGCACACATGGATAAAAAGTACCCCATGCCCACGGTTAAATATACTGCTGGATTTTTAATGTTGTGGGCCTATTTTTCTGCTGGAGGTCCTGGATATCTTGTTCAGATACATGGTATCATGGATTCTATCAAATACCAACAGATAAAAAAAATCAAAACCTGGCCGCTTCTGCTAGATATCCAATAATGGGCCGTGGTTGGATCTTCCATCAGGACAATGATCCAAAACAAACATCAAAACCAACACAAAAATGTGTCACTGAGCACAAAATGAAGCTTCTGCCATGGCCATCCCAGTCCCCTGACCTGAACCCTAAAGAAAATGAGTGGAGTGAACTGAAGAGAAGCACCAACATGCAGCTGGGAATCTGAAGGATCTGGAGAGATTCTGCATGAAGGAATGGTCTCTGATCTCTTGTCAGGTGTTCTCCAAACTCATCAGGCATTATAGGTGAAGACTGAGAGCTGTTATCTTGGCAAAAGGAGGTTGCAAAAAGTATTGAATAAAAGGTGCCAATAATTGTAGCCAACATGTTTTGGAGAAAAACATTAATTTCATAATGTATTTTTTTTCCCCACTTTCAATTCTTTTCCTTCAATGAAAGTTTAGATTTTTGTTAATTTTATGAATTAAAGATCAAAAGGATAAACAAAGCAGATTTTTACAGTCATCTTGGATCATATTTACCTAGGGTGCCAATAATATGTGATAGGGTGTACCAGCGGTGAAGGTGTAAAATCAAAAAAAAAAAAAAAAAAAAAAAGAAAAAAAAAAAAATATATATATATATATACACATATATACAAATTTATAAGACGTTCACGTGTACTTATACAATAGTACTTCCACACACAAACTGCTCAACACTCCAAACACTTTTTTTCTAAAATGGCTACCAGGGGCCTTTTTATAGTTAGGCTCCTCCCACTCTGCAACATACCATGTGGAGTATAATTATAATTGTAAAGCATCATAAAACTACAAATAAATAATTAAATAAATGGTATTAACATGTAACAAAAGCATCACACTATTGATTAAAAAGAGAATCACAAACAATGCAAACAGAAAACCTTGAGAAATTCTAGTTTTGTTGATTTCCCCTGTGATGTCACTAAAAATGAAAGTGCCCTTCCTACTGGGCAAAATGGAAGCTTTTAAAAATGGCAGCTTTTACTGCACATGGGTTTGGCCATTGCGAAGTGACACACAATGCAAGTACAACAGTGTTTTATGTATATGTTAGTCTGTTACATGGGGAAAAACTGTTAATGTTTGTAAAAGGGTTTGGTGTGTTTTCTTGGAGTGTTAAACCATATAACAAAACATTAAACATTGAAACAAAACAAAATCAACAAAATAAAATGATATAACAAAACAATTAAACTAAGCCGAGGGCCACAAATGGCATATGACACCACCTAAACAGAAAAATAACCACACTCAATCTACAATAACTGATGTTATTTTGCCGGAATCTACACTGAACAAAATTATAAACGCAACACCAAAGTGCTGTCCAATCAGCATAGAGAAACATGGAATACATAAAAACAACACACAACCTACTAAAACAACAGATACTAGCCCAACCTCTTTAAGGCTAAGGACAAGTAACTTTTAACACCAACTTTAAAAGCATTTAAAGATATGATCTCTCTAATTTCATGAGTCAGACTATTCCAGATCCTTGGACCCGCAACAGCAAAGGTTTGATTCACTTTTAGTTTTAAATGAGATTGAGGGACAGTAAGCAATAACTTAATCTTAAAGACCTAGGTGCTTGGCGAAGAACAATATATTGACAAAATAGTGTTTTTCTCTGAGGCATAGTAAAAGCATGGTACTCTCGGAAAATCAAGAGAACTAGATTTAAACAATAAAACTAAACGTGTTGAGCTATATAACAATAATTTGTTTTCTGTCTATAAATGTAACCAAACAGTTGTTCCATTGTGGTCCGTGTACTTTTGCGTCCATTCGTTTTTCCTTTTTTAAACCAGAAATCAAATATGGAAAATGCAGTTTCTTTGTTTTTTATTTTAACACTGATGAATAGAATTAGCAGATACAAGCTAATTTTCCTTATGCAAGATTATTTTGTTAAAAATAATATAAATGACATACAACTTGTTTTTTAATATGTAAAAATGCTAAATTTAATTTCCAGTGTTTTGCGTCATACACACAGATGCTAAAGTGCCCTCTAGTGCCTTTTCCTCTGGCGTCAATAGAATGACTCGCTTCAAGAGCCTGCCTAAATGACATTGATTCGTTTTCATTCGTTAAATTACTATTAGTATTATTTTTACATTTATATTTTAACCTAAACATTACATTTCTAAACCTTATAGCCTCTTGTTTAGCGCTCTAACATTATCGAGTTCCTGCTTGTGGTCTCAATCAGTTCATTTTGCTTTTTACTTTGTAATATGAATAAAGGCCAAAATGACATCTAAATTACTGTGACTTTTTCGTCTAGCTCTGTTCGGTGTTTTATATTGTTTTATTTTGAGAAATTGTTTGGGATTAGGAGTCACTTTATAGGCTGCTATGCTGTTCAAATTGAAAATATACCCAACATATGTTATGATGACAAAATTGTACCCCAATGTGTAATTTTCATGAAGACAAAATTCCCATACCCTTTGCCTCAGTGGAGGTTTGACATGAAATATTTCTCAATTCTCATTGAAAGCAATGCGTTACGGCCATGTCGCTTGGACACGCTTTACGTGGCTTAATCCTACTAAAACAACAACCAGGGAGAAACTATTTTCTCGCACATTTTCTTGTAATCAACAGCATCTAAGTCTAAGACAACGGCAAAGTAAACGAAGTGGAAGGACAATATTTTTATGCTAAGCGTTTCTAACAGTTTTCTGTAAGTGCAAAACGCTGAACATTGAAAGCGCGTTGCCTTCATATTCGGCCTGACCTGCTTGTCTGCATATCTTTATTGGTCATTTAATATCAGTGTCTTAAGCGTTTTCTTCATAACTGTATTTTATTTTCTAGGAAAATGCTTAACGTGTTACTAATTGTGTTTATAGTGGGCTGCTTATAAGGTGTAGTGAATTTGCTCCTCCAATATCACTAGTACTTTAAGCTACATTAAGCCACATTAAGCACTTTTGGATTATAAAGATGCAAAACGTAATAAACAAAAATCTTAAAAGAGGTCAATATTTATTTTGTGCACATGAAATTTGTGTATTCGGTTTTAATTTAAATTTTGGTATTCACCATAGCATTTAAAAATGCAACAACCATTTGTTTTTTGTCTTTCTTGACGTGGTTATAAAACGAAAAAGGAATGGACGCAGAAGTACACTGACCGTACACAGACTATGTATCTTTTGGTCATTCGTTTTTTGATTTAATATTGAAATCGGAAAATAAAAAAAATAAAAAAAAGACACCTTTTTCGTTTTTCATTTTTTTCAGACAAAAAGAAAAACAAGAATTCGGCTTGATTTTTCGTTTTTCTTTCAGGGGTAGAAAATTAATAAACAAATTCAATATTTGATCAATACGTGGGCAGGAATGAAACACCTCTTTCCGCTGATTGGTCAACCAAACATTAAACGGTGCTGTCATCAATTCTTCCGCAAGTTCTGTGCAGCAGAATAATAGTCCTTCACTGCGATAGATTTAACGCATTTATTGCAACTACATTTACTCTTTCTCTCTCTCATCAAACAGCCAGACTAACGAATGGCTTGACACAAACCATATCGAGGCAGAGCCTAGACAAGTCTTTCTTCTGTGTCCATAAATTCAGCAACCTACACGTTAATCACGTGTTTGTCATAACTTTTTTTAGGCAGTACGCTGAGATTATTTGATTAATATTAAGTATTGACCAGCTAACTGATGGCATACAGAACGGTTATTTTCTCTGCCAACTAAATTTCCAAAGCAAATAAAGTCACAGAACCATTGAGCGACTGCCATGCAGTAGGCGCAGAGTTGTTTCATTCCTGAATGAATAAGAGTCTTTGAACAACCCATTAATATGGATGATGATTCAGTGACAAAATAATATACACAGCCACTTGATTTTATTCCTGATTGAATCAGCGTTTTGAACGAATTGATGAATGAATAAATAACTCCTTCCTTAACACAATGACTTACTGCCACCTAGTGGCGATATTACTTTCATAATCCAAGTTTCATTTAATTGTCTCATTTCATATTTCTGAATAAAAATGTTGTTTAAAATATTAATCATTATATATTACAGTGGTAATTGCTGTGTAAATGTTTTTACTGTAAGTACATCTGAAAGCAAATTCATGCAGTTGGTTGGCACTGATTTAACTGTTAACAGCCTATAGTGTATACTACATTTAGTCAAGGCAGCTAAACTGCCTCCCTGCTATAAATATGGTAGAACCATCACTTCTACCACTAAAGATCGCTTTCTAAATAATCTTCCTGATCAGTTTCATCGCCTTAGCATACCAGATAGCTTAGAAGACCTCGATGTTGAAACAGAAACTATTGCCTCTGTCTTTTCCAGCACATTAGACTCGGTTGCTCCTTTGCGTTTAAAAAAGATTAAGGAAATTAATCCAACGCCGTGGTACGATGAGCACACTCGGGCCCTAAAGGTAGCAGCCAGAAAAATGGAGCGCAGCTGGAAGAAAACAAAACTAGAAGTTTTTCGCATCTCGTGGAGAGAGAGAATGATTGAGTACAGAAAGGCCTTAAAAACTGCTAGATCTGCCTATTTTTCAAAACTTTTAGAAGAAAATAAGCACAACCCTAGGTATTTATTTGATACAGTGGCTAAATTAACAAGAAATAAAGCTTCAACTTCTGATGTTTCCAAAGAGCACAGCAGTAATGACTTTATGAACTTCTTTACTTGTAAGATTGATAATATTAGAGAAAAAATTATAACCATGCAACCGTCTACTACAGTATCGCGTCAGACAGTGCATTGTAGTGTCCCTGAGGAAAAATTTAATTCATTTACTGCTTTAGGAAAGGAAGAATTGTCTAAACTTATTAAATCATCAAAATCAACAACATGTATGTTAGACCCTATACCGACTAAACTATTGAAAGAGATGCTTCCAGAGATCATAGATCCTCTTCTTAATATCATCAATTCATCTTTATCACTAGGATACGTACCTAAAAGGTTTAAGCTGGCTATTATTAAACCTCTTATTAAAAAACCACAACTTGATCCTAGAGAATTAGTCAATTACAGGCCGATCTCAAATCTCACTTTTCTGTCAAAAATACTAGAAAAGGCAGTATCATCACAACTATGTTCCTTTTTAGACAGAAATAGTATCTGTGAGGATTTCCAGTCAGGTTTTAGACCGTACCATAGTACTGAGACTGCTCTCATTAGAGTTACTAATGATTTGCTCTTATCATCAGATCGTGGTTGTATCTCTCTATTAGTGTTACTGGATCTTAGTGCTGCATTTGACACTATCGATCACAACATTCTTTTAAATAGACTCGAAAATTATGTTGGCATTAGTGGAACTGCATTGTCATGGTTCAAATCATACTTATCTGACCGTTATCAGTTTGTAGTAGTAAACAAAGAGAGGTCATATCGATCACAGGTTCAATATGGAGTACCGCAAGGCTCAGTACTAGGACCGTTGCTTTTCACTCTGTACATGCTACCCTTGGGAGATATCATTAGGAAGCATGGCGTTAGTTTTCACTGTTACGCTGATGATACTCAGCTCTATATTTCTTCGCGCCCTGACGAAACTTACCAACTCACAAAATTAACAGAATGCATAGCTGATATAAAAAATTGGATGACCAGTAATTTCCTACTTCTAAATTCAGAAAAAACAGAGATTCTAATTTTTGGACCAAAAACCTCTTCACGTAATAACCTAGAATACTGTCTAACACTTGATGGCTGCTCTGTTAAGTCTTCGTCGTCCGTTAGGAACCTGGGTGTGCTCTTTGATACCAATCTCTCATTTGAAAGCCATGTTACTAGCATCTGTAAAACCGCATTCTTCCATCTTAAAAATATATCTAAACTACGACATATGCTCTCAATGAAAAATGCAGAACAGTTAGTTCATGCGTTCATGACCTCAAGGCTAGATTACTGTAACGCTCTACTGGGTGGTTGTTCCACTCGCCTGATAAATAAACTACAGCTCGTACAAAATGCAGCAGCTAGAGTTCTTACTAGAACTAGGAAGTATGACCATATTAGCCCAGTTCTGTCAACACTGCATTGGCTTCCTGTTAAACATCGTATAGATTTTAAAATCTTGCTAATTACTTACAAAGCACTAAATGGTTTAGCTCCCCAGTACCTGAGCGAGCTCTTAACGCATTATAGTCCTTCACGTCTATTGCGATCTCAGGATTCAGGCCAGCTGATAATACCTAGAATATCAAAATCAACCGCAGGTGGTAGATCCTTCTCCTATCTGGCACCTAAACTCTGGAACAATCTTCCAAGCATTGTTCGGGAGGCAGACACACTCTGTCAGTTTAAATCTAGACTAAAAACGCATCTCTTTAACCTGGCATACACATAACACATTATCAATTTATATTTTCAAATCCGTTAAAGGATTATTAGGCTGCATAAATTAGGTCAGCCGGAACCGGGAACACTTCCTATAACACCAGATGTACTCGTTACATCAGAAGAAGAATGGCATCTACGCTAATATTAGTCTTTCTGTTTATCCCGAGGTCTACCGTAGTCAACCAGATCCGGGCCGTATCTAGGTGAGACCGAGGACCGGCGCCTTGACACGACCACAATGCAGCCCTGAAGTATCAGCAGAGATTGAGTCAACTAGATCATCCATTGTGAAGGCCTCATCGACACAACAGCCAGTGCCACAGCTCCTCAACAAACCGTCCATACCGGTGTGATGAATACGATCCTCAACTGGACTGAACTGGAATAAATACTTTGAATGTTGCGATCCTATCAGACATAAGATAGCAACCTGAATCGTAACAAAGCACTGTTCGCCAGAGGTGAACTGGCCCCCCGACTAAGCCTGGTTTCTCCCAAGGTTTTTTTCTCCATTTTAACACAGAAGTCTATTTGCCACCTGTTTGCCATCTGATGTCACCTGTTGGAGTTTGGGTTCCTTGCCGCTGTTGCCTTTGGCTTGCTTAGTTGGGGACACTTGACATTTGATATTCAACAGTGCTTTGATCTGCCGACATTGACACTATTCTTTAAGAGCTGCTGTGCAGCCAAAATTATATACCAGTTATCAATGTTAAGCTGCTTTGACACAATCTGCATTGTAAAAAGCGCTATATAAATAAAGGTGACTTGACTTGACTATAGTGTCATTTTATTCTAATTTATTTGACTAAATTTAAGAATTTAACATTATAGATAGCATATTTCATAAGATTAGGAAAGAAAAGATGTTGGCTTTTAGGTAGTTAGATATAATAACTTCACACCTGCACTGAGATAAACTAGTATACTGATAATATTTCTGAGATAAACACACGTAAGTTGCCGAATTTATGGACACACAGAAGAAAGCCTTGTCTATAGGCTCTGCCTCGAAATGGTTTGTGTCAAGCCATTCGTTAATCTGGCTGTTTTATGAGAAAGAGATTAATTGTATTTGATATAAATGCATTAAATCCATCGCAGCGAAGGACTATTATTCTGCTGCGCAGAACTTGCAGAAGAACTGATGACGGCACCTTTTAATGTCTGGTTGACCAATCAGCGGACCTGTTTCCATGGTTTCTACAAAATAAAACTGGAAACCGAGGGTAACGCAGGTATGACGCCATTGACAGGCGACTCCAGGACATGTCCCAGATCCTCGGTTTAAAAAAAAAAAAATATATTGCGATTTTCTTGCGATTTACAAATAGTTGGAAACATTTGGGATATTGTAAGTACTCAACTGAACAAAATATATTTAACACTGGCCTAGGGGTCTTTGGATATTTTACTGCAAAATTCTTACATATTGTGCCTTTAACCACAGGATTAATCTGTTTATCAAATTTCAGCTCTGGGACAAAAAACACCTAGTTTCCTTACTTGGTCATGGCAATAGTCTGACCAAAATAAGTGGCAGTCTCTAAGCATCCTCTGGTGGGGCCAAAAAGAATAATCTCAGTTTTACTTTGGTTTAACTGAACCAAATTATGAGCCATCCAGCTCTTAACCTCCACCAGACATGCCAAAAGTAAATTAGAACCATAATTCTCTCCCACCCTCAAAGGGATATAAATCTGTATATCACTGGCATATAAATGCCGTATTTAAAAAAAAAAAAAAAAAAATCGAGCCCAGAGGCAACATATAAAAATAAGAGGGTCAATAACAGAACCCTGAGGAAACCCACAAGTGACAGGCGCTGTGGTTGAAACCAAAGTTACCATACTTCACTGAGAATGCTCTATTTGTAAGATAATACTTGAACCACTTTAAAAGTGTGCCACGAATTCCAACCAAATGGAATAACCACTTTATGAGAATCACATGGTCTATTGTAGAAAAAGCTGCAATAAAATCAGAGCTGCAGCATTACCTGCATCTCTGATTATACAGAGGTCATTAACAACTCTTAAGAGTGCTGTACTGTAACTAGGCCTGTCACGATTATGAAATTTGGCTGACAATTTTCTGAAAAATAATTGCGGTTATGCAGATTAATTGCCAGTTTTAGGGCTTTGTCATACATTGTGTGCTTCATTCATTAAATAATTGTGATGAATTTAATCCTTTGTAAGTTATCATTTTACAGCATAAGATTACAGTTAACACTAGAGGTCTACGCGGGACTGTTTTTTTTCGCCCCGCTCCCGCCCGCTTCCGCAAAGTTCTATTCTGCAAGCACCCGTTCCCGCCTAAAATTCACCCTGTGTTCACCCGCTATCCGCATATAGTGATTTTCTTCCTGACCCGACGGGTCCCGCTAAATTTAGATTGTTTCCAGAATCTCGCATTTAAACTTCTCCTAAAAAAAGAGTGATTGGGGATGACAAATATAAAATGTTGCATATATACAAGATTTTTATTTGTTATTTGTCTTATGATGCTGTCAACACACTAAAAAAAATGTCAGAGAAAAAATGTCACAAAGAATAGCCTAAATATCACAGAGAAAAATAGGCTAAATTAAATAGCCTACAACATGTCCCTCAAAACTATAGGCTACGCCAAAAATAGCTACATAAACGAAAACTGTTGGCTTAGCTATACTGCAAAATGAAATCTTTTTTAACATCCAAGCAAGAATAGAATGACGCTGACTGACGGCCGTTTCAGAACGTCTCTTCTCCAAAATCCGATCACAAAGGTTGAATGTTCTCTGAAGGTGCACTCACGCAGACCTCTAATGCAAAGAATATATCTTACACTGGTTTCTCAGGACAGGGAAATAGTGACTGTGTGGACGCCACCACTGCAGAAAGTTTT